>JAUNZM010000068.1:4512500-4535000 GCA_033459285.1 Clamator glandarius
ATTAGATCTTTGCTATTATACTTATTAAAATGTCTCTTTATTTTCAAATCTCTTCCTTATTTAATTACAGCTTGGAACTTGAAGCTGCCCTGAATTGTTAAATACCATTAGACCTATTTATAGTCTTTTCACACCAGCGACTTGCGCTCAATCATTTGGTAAAGGTCCTGCCCGCCAACCTACTCATTGCAATTGCAATTCCCACCTGGCTCAGGGGTCTCTGATTGGGAAGATGAGGATGCTGAGCTGGCTCCATCCTCTGCTGTACCCTGCGAGAGAAGGCCTCGCCCCGGGGGAAGCTTCATGCCCAGCTGCTCTGCCATCTCCACATGGTCTCCTGGGTGGACGTAGTCAAACACACTGCTGCCTGTCAGTTCCACCTGCAGGGGCAAACAAAAAAAAAAAAAAAAAAAAAGAGGGGGGGAGGTGTGAAACATACAATCATGTAAGCTTTTCCACTCCCAAGTTTTAACGTGCTCCACTTCAGACACTGGATGTAGCACTCCTGTCATTAGAAACAAAGATGCTCAGTCAGACAAGAAAAACGGCTTCCGTTCAGCGACTGCTGTGATTACTTTTTTCTGCAAAGTTATGCAAATAAAATAATATAAGTACCAGTCCGTGTTTGTACATGCTAAATATATAGATACAAAAGTACAAATGCATCTATATGACTTAATGAAACACCATAAAATTATGGGGAAAATGTGAGTGTGGGGGTGTATGTGTGTGCATGCGTGTGTGTAAAAACCAAAAAAAATATATTTCTGGATGCCTGTTCAGCATGCAATCCTCAGTTCAGTCATATATGTGCAGATATAATTACTATCTCCATAACATAAAAAAATTAGCCCACAAAAGTTAATGGAAATAAACCATTTTCATAATGATCCACTATATTGTTAGAAATACACAGACATAAACTTGTACTAGGTAGATGATGCAGTCATTTCAAGTTATCCCACAGAATTTAAGAATATATATAGATAAGTAGCTTTTCATCAATAAAGTAAATTAGCTCAATAATTATAGGAGAATGCTATGTATAAGACAGGTCAAGCAAACTAGCAAACTAATGGACTAGGTAACTGTTTTCTTTTGCTGGTGTCAGTTTATTCCACCTCAATCTAATAAAATAGACAATATGCATCTCTCTAAACATTTAATTATTTTGTATTTACCAGTTTATGGAGACTACAATCTGTAGGGAAATGATAGCTAGTACAAGCACAGAGAAGTCCCCCCAAAAAGAATGAGGGAGAATTCTAAAGGGGAAATTCTAAACAAGTTGAAATGCAAAGTAAGTCTTAAGCAAAGGAGATAGAGTATTTCAGGTTTCAGGTATTATTTTTAAGCTAGAGACTACTGCTTTTGCAGATTCTCTTAAGTTCTAATGTTATTTACTGCTAGCACAGATGGTCATGCTTTTGGAATATGAGTATTTCAGTACAACGGGTTATACAATACACAATACATCTGACCAAAGGGAAGGGTAGGGATAACACTAACAGGGGAAGTAAATACTGCTTTTAAACTAGAGGTGAATTTTGTCATTCTGCAAAGGTGTGCAATGAGGAGACTGCAGGTTAAAGACATTTTGTTCTATACAATGTACTCAGTGACTTATTAAAGTTTTATTTCTTTTGCTTCAGTGTGGTTAATGTTTCTGATTTCTCCTTTCTCTTATTACCTCTTGCTTTCACACCTTTTGGCTGGCAAACAGATACCCACAGTGATATCCACAGGCAGGGAGCAAGCTGCAAGGCTGCATCTCAACAGTAAATCCCTGCCAATTATGTTAAAACTAATTATAAATCTCTTTCCTGTAAAATCACAGCCCTAGCTGAAAATAATCCACTCCCCAAATAGAACATGGGTTACATTTTAAAATAGACTTTCCCCCAAGGTTAAATTTAATGTCTTGATTGCACATATTTGCAGAAAATAAATAGTTCAACTGCAGCAAGCAGTTTTAGTTTGGTTCATCTACATTCTAAGAATGAAGTTCATGCACCTTTACTAAAAAGATCAGTGAGAACGAGTGAGTTCAGTTTTAGTACTAAATATACTCCACACAGTATTGCACTTCCAGGAGCTACATCATTCTACAGTAACTATTTCATTCATCTGGTATTGTTACAGAGTGTAAATCAGGATTCATAAATGATCAGTGTGTATCCTTTGGGAGGGAGGGATTACATGTAAATAATCCCTTTAATGTACGCATCGCCTCTAAGCATTTCACACAGCAATAAATTGGTAAACTGAATTTGAGCAATTAAGAAATTAAATGAAACTAATAAAATGTGTATTTTAATATTTCTTGATAGTTATTTGGGGATTAGTGCATATGAAAACAGCCAGTCTCTTTCTGTATGAAGGTAAACTGCAGCACTTTGATAAACCCTGTCTGTCAGCTTTTCACTACTTAATTTCAATCACAACTCCTCTTTTGAAACACTTCAGCATATCTTTCATTCCTCAGTACTATCATTTACTACTGTAAACTATGAAGTCCAAGTACCCATTTCAAACACTAGTACTCACGCATCCCATAGCAAATGGCAACAAAACAACCCACCTCAAAACACGCTACACATAAAATTATTAACCTCAAATGTTTGAAGCAGGAAAGACCCCATGACAACCGGAGCTTTGCTTCACTACACTCCACACTTGCGTGCTCCCACTTCCCCAGAAAAGAGTCATGGTTCAAGGGTAGCCTGGGCAAAAGTGAAATAAGAAAGCATATGCACAGGAGTAGCAAAAATATAGAAATGTATGGGCTTTATAAAGCAGGACATTTACAAGTAACAGACCTTGTCTTCAGGAAGCAAGCAACAGACACTGATCTGAGGAGCTAATGGTGAAGTAAAGTAAGGGAAATTCCAGCATACTATCCATGACAAGTGCTTTATATGGAGTAATTGCAAGGTTCACGATCATTATTTCCGAGCCCATGGAAACAGAATTCTAGTTGCTCAAATGGGAATTTTACATACATTCTGTTAAGATACTTTAAACAATCAAAAACAGGAGGATTTTTTAAAATAACATTGTTGTTATCCATTGATTCATTATTGTTGCAAGATGTTGCAAATAAACCTGTTTGTTCTCAGGAAATAGATGGGTTAATTACACCAGTGCTGTAAGTATGAAAGATGAAACAAACAAAAAAAAGCAACTATATGTTTGTTTTCTGCATATGGCTTATAAGAAGAGATATGATCTAACTTGTTTTTACTGCCAATCTTGAGCTAACTCAAGATCATTCAAAATGATGCTATGACCTAGCTAGAGTATGGACAAGTATGGCAATAACAACAGAAATCTCTGAGAATATCATTGCAACCCTGGGTGACCAAAAAAAAAAGAGAGAAGACATGAACAAATACCCAGAAGTGGCAGTTTAGGAGTCCTTCATTTCAGTCTGTAGGCTAAAAATTATAGACCCTTAAAGGAATATCAGACTCTGAGAAGACCCTATGTAATTGCACAGGTTGGGTCTTGTCATTAGCTAATTTACTCTTTCTCAGATTTACAGTTCTGGATCTAACAAAATCTTTGGCACGAGATAATTAGATTATTTTTCACCCTTCAAATTAATTAATTTTGTACTCATTGGAGGTCAATTCAGTTTTAAGGTGATTTTTTTTTTTGTTTTGCTGCTGAGAGAGTAGCCTTTTCAGAATTCTGCAACTCAAGAAAACACTAAGCACATGCTTAAACCTGTCCTGAAGTTTCTTCAAGGTAAATGGAGAGCAAATGAATGTTTGCCAGTTTTCCTTAATATAGACCACCTCTGCACCTGTAAACTGTCTTGTTGCCAGCTGCCACTTACACTAGAGATATCAATTCTGCCATATATGGATTGAATTATTTTAAAGTAATCCCTGCAGAAAGAAAACAGTTCACTGGGAGAAGGAAAAATTGTGTGACTAACACCACTTCTTTAAGTTGCTTGCACGATTGGAAGAAAGTGGGAGAAAAACCCAAGGTACTCTGGCTGAGTATTAGCCACTCAGCTAATATTTTAATTCCATAATAATTTATAAAAACACAAGCTGTATTACTTCTGCTTCTTTGTACAATACTTTGCATTACTAAGAGCAGCAAGTGACATGTTCTCCAGTAACTGAGATTGATTATTAGTGCTTCAGCACATCTATAATCATGAGGCATGCAGCACGGAGAGATGGAGTTATTTTCATATGCTACTCTGACTGGTTGAAAAAACTTTTTTTCTAACTGAACTGAATTTGTAGAGGATGTATGCAATATGCTCTAGAGGAATGAGTATTGTGCTAACTGTCACAAGGTCTCTAGCAATACTTCTGCCTTGCGTGGCTCTGAGCAAGATGAGTCATGCATGCTGGTTGTATTTGCTACTCTTCAGTCACAGTGGTCACCACCATAAAGAACGTAAATTTACCAATGGTTACTACACTGTAGCATCTGAGATATTATTTTTTTATTATTAACAATAGTGAGAATCTTAAAGAAGCATGAGAATTGAGTGTGGTACCTGGCAGAAAGTCTGGCCATGGCAGGTCTGGATTTTATTTCAGTAACATTGTTTTTACAGCTGGTTAACTGTGCCAACTTGGAGAGAATTGCTGCAGATTGCAACAAATGAAGTAACTGTGGAGTGAGGACCTCTATCTACTTACAAGATGCTGTACACAGCATTCTGCTGAATATTGAACTGCTTTGGCAGAAGTACCATGTTCTTTCCCTATCCGTCTTGCTTCACATTTTAGTTCATGTATCTCAAAGATAGATACAAAAATTGAAAATTCTTCTGAATATAGTTTTGTATATACTAGTAGAGAGAGAATAAGGAAAAAACTTCACTTTCATAGCAAACGGGGTACAATAAAATAAAAAGTCTTTCAATTACTGTATACATGTATATATATACACAGCAGCCTGTAACACATCTAGCATAGGTTACAAAAAAAATGCATGAAATTACAGCAATTTTCATTAAACTGTTGACATTGTGGAGGCACTTTCAATTTAGTCCAATGCGGGAATACAAAATGAGATTCAAATTTACCTTTCAGGAAACATTATAAGAAAAGTCTTTGCAGTGTCTCCCTAAAGGCCAGGGTCAACTTTTCAAAAGCAGCCTTTGATTCTGGATGCTCAGGCTGAGACAGCTCTTTTGAAATTTTGCCATGGATATAATACCCTTAATACATTTATGTTAGGCAGCTATCAACTAGAGATTTTTTTCTATTGGGACGAGGTGGGGGCTTGTAGCCTTCTGCAGCTGAAAAAGTTGCACCCAGTCTACCAGGAGCAAGTATATGCAAGGCAGCTAACACTTGCACTGGGTATTCAACATACATCTTTGGACCCTTGCTTAGTTCCACTCCTATCCTCTCTCATACCTTTGTTTTTATTTTCTCTTCATCTTGTACAGAGATTGCCCACGGCAGTTCTTTGTAACCCTATATAACCCAAGAATGAAGGAATTACAGTTCTTTTTACAAGCCTCTGTGAGCATGTGCCAGGATGGAAGAGGATCTTGCTGTCAAAACCCTCAATGAGACTATGGTTTTGTGGGAGGAAGCCTCTAAATTAAGTTAGATGCTCCTATAGCTTCTGTCTTTAAGAGTGTATCAGGATGGATTTGATGAGGTACATAGAAGGAAATTGGGATACTGGCTAAAAGCTCAAATTTCACAGCTTTCTCTGAATGCTTTCAAAAACATATTTGCATTTTACTAAATTGAGTAAAAGAAGAAAAGATTCTGCTGTTCCTTTGGGAAAGAGGAGAGATTTCTCATTCACTTTCCCTTAATCACTGTGGATAATATTCCCAGAACTCCTATCAGCTTTTTTGTTTAAATGATTACTCTTGTTGCATTTCAAGCCAGTCCATTCTCTTTCTCAAGTCATTCACATATCTTCTCTACTTCCCTTCTTGAATTCTTTCTCTTTCCTTCGGTCTCCTTTTGGGTCCCTCTGGAAAATTCCATCCTTTTTTTCTTGCTACCCAGAATTGGAGGTCATTCCAAATTTGAAAGTCATTAAAGAATTATGTGGATGCAGGCACAGAAAAATAGTACTACATTCAAATGTAACAGCTGAAAGGCAAGAGCACAAGCTAACTGCCAATACATTTAATTCCTGTTTTCTGAAAGATGAGAAAGGCAGGAAAATAAGAGTGAATAGAAAAGTAAAGCCTGAAGCTGAAGAGAAAGGCAGGAGTTATGCATGACGCAAAGAGTTAGATATTGTCTGCAAATAAATGCCTTTCTCTTAAAAGCGATTAGCCATGTTGATCATTCAGATATTAAGGTAATATTTTCCACAGTCACGTTATTACAGGAGTCACAAATGTATTGGTAGTACAGGACATGCTGACCGTTCCAGCTGTCTTTACAGCTACTTTTGTGCTCTTTTTTCTATGTCAAATTAGCCCTCTTCTCACAGCTCTAAATGTTCTGTATTGCATAAATATGTTAGGTTGTGGTTTTTTATCTTTTCAATTTTTATCCTTTACACTGACCTTGGCTCTGAAGCTCACCTTCTGTGAGTATACATAGATCTATATGACAAATGGATGATTCAGCACATTGGAGGAACCTCTGGTTGCCCCATAGCCTGCCACTTTTAGTGCAAGCCTCATGTTTCATATGACAGTTCTAATCAGAACATTAACACTAAATCAGGAGATTTTATATTAAGATTTCCTGACTCTAGATTTAGCACTTCACTTTGATAAGGTACACTGATATTATAGGAGTTTTCAAGCTTGATACCACACTTATTTCAGTATTGCCCCACTGTCAGCAATCATGGAGCCCTTTTCAAACATCATTTTCTCATTCTAAGTCTTGTTCTGAGCTACACTGAAAATTTTGGGAAGTGGAAATCACCTTCTGCTCTAGAATAAACTTCCTTCTTCCTTCAGAAAACAACTTTACTCTTGAAGAGGGAGTAAATCTAGCTTAGTACTCCATTTGTTTTCCAGCAGCAAATTGCATGACCTTGTTTCAATTATATTTACAGTAAAAAATATAGCATTTACAGTATTTAAGTAAAGTGACTTTGGTTGTTTTATTTATAAATATTGATTTCTGCATAAAGACATCATTTCTGCTTTATGCTTATTTTTTTTCTTTTGTGAATGAGCACTAATATGGGATCTTAGATGAGCCACAGCGGGCACTGCATAAAATACTGCTGAGGGTGTATGAAAGACCTTGTCATACTATTTAGCAACACAATACCAACAAGGATGAGAATGGAATATTTCTCTCTGAGGGTTCATTCTTATTCACATTGATGTCTATAGAAGTTTTACCATCAGAAATCATCAGGCTTTTAGTCAGGTTTTTAACAGTAAGCTTTGGAGTTCTAAATTCACTGCTAGCAGTAAGAAAAAAAAATCCTTCAAAATTTTTTGACATGCAAGGTTTGTGATTCCTGCTCCTTTCTTTTTGACTGCTTTTGGGTCCTTCAAGTGTTTTACTCTGCATTATTTAAATACTAAAACACTAAAAGAACAGAAAGAGCTACAGAGCAACAGTATGGTAACTGCCTCAACACTCTACCTGAAAGAGGCATTACTAGGGTGGATCTAGTGTTTTGGTTCTGTGGTTTGCAGCTGCCAATGAAGTGCTAATAAATACTATATGGGCTGTTTTCCCTATATTGTTCATATCTGTCCCCTAGATACAGAGTGCCAATCACTGAGCACTCTGAAGGTAGCTCTTGGACCTCCACCATCTACATCCACAGCCACACTCACACATTCCCCTCAAACACAAAGAAGCAAGAAAGACCTGCAGGGATTTTAATTTGATTATTCTTACACATTTTACACAGAGAAATGTTGCACTCATTACTTTTTCCTTGCCTACGGAGTAGTCCAAATTGAATAGGATCAAGGTTAGTTATGGAGCTAAATGAAGTTACTTTCATTTGGAAGAAAAATGCCAAAGGGATAAAATAGCCCAAAATCCCAAACTACAAATACACAAATCAAATAAACATACAGGAAGTCCAAGATGCATAGATGTCTTTGACTTTAACAAAACAGAACAGAGAGAGCCTTTCATATTCAAAGCACTTTGTATACAAACTGGACTAAATAGTGTTATTGTATTCAAATGTGGCATCTATTAGGCATTCAGAATTAACTCAAACATTGCATTGCATAGAGAGTCTTTTTAAAGATGAAAAGTGTTTCCCAAAGCATTATTTTATTTTATTTTATTTTATTTTATTTTATTTTATTTTATTTTATTTTATTTTATTTTATTTTATTTTATTTTATTTTATTTTATTTTATTTTATTTTATTTTATTTTATTTTATTTTATTTTATTTTATTTTATCATTTAATGCTCTGTCAAAATGCCCTACGGAAAAAATGCCTAGATAGTAAAAAAAATACATGGGCCTCAGTTTTGCCTTTTCTAACACTGGCACAGGTTTGAACTGTCTCACTGGTTTATAATGTATTTATGTATCTAATGCTATTGAGCAAGAACTATCCAAGAGTATGTATATCTACTTCTGTGGCAACATTTGAGTTCTGAAGCCAATTTAGCATTATCATCAATGTAACTAAAGAAACAAAATAACCTGTTTGGAATAAGTTGTATTGAATACTCCTTAGATTGCGATAAATTGGTTTGAACTGGATAAGAAAAAAGTAGATCCATCTACTACGCCATCAATTAAAGGAAGGAGATGTGCAAATGTGATGCAGTTGATTGCTTTCTATTACATACTCAACTTTTAGAGTTACTCGGTGACCTGGGAGCATGTATATTTTCCCAACTCTGACATTTCTACATGGCAGCCATATTATTTTATTAGCATCGTGTCAGTAAACTGGATGTGTGGCTTTGAATTTCATCCTTTATCCATTGTATTTATTATGAGTGCAGTATCTCACAGAATGATTTAGAGTACTGACTTGATCTAGTGAGAGAAATGGAAGGAAAGCAAAAAGTAACAAAACATTCATAAATATCTGCAGAAAGTCTTGGGGTGTTGGAAATTGCCCAGTGCACAAAGAAACACATCCGTTGCAGTTGCAATGCTGCACTTATTTAATATTCACTAGCTCATTTTCTAATTTCTATCAGCAAATATATGATGAGTCTTAGTAGTTTCCCACACTTTTTCACTTAGCTTGAAAAATCTACAGAAAAATCAAAATTACTACTAAAAGAGATGAAAACTTATCAAATGTAAAATTAGATTAAGAGTCAATCAAAATCCAACTGTGAATTTATCATTTCAATGAATTTCAATGAATGGTTTAAAATCTGTTCAAAATCTATTTGAAAATGAATATGTAATAATACAGACATATCTCTTTTTCAAAGCTAGTATTGTCAGATATTCTATGTATTATAATGCAGTATTCTATGCATTATAATTCATGAACAGGGTAGATGACTATTTGAGAAGTATTAAAATGAGCTGGCTTTTCAATACAAGTGTCTTGACAATAAGTTTCTCTATTCTTGCCAATTCAGAAATGTAGACAATTGTGCTAGAAAAATAATACGTATTGTAATATTCATTGTACAGTAGTAGTATAGTAAGTGGCAATTCTGGACATTACAAGAGACACAAGGATTATTTTCTGTGATTGCACAGAGAATACTTGGATTTCTTGTGAAGCTTTTGCATTGGAAATGAGATTCATCAGTCTGAATAGGGCAGGGTTAGAGCCCTTAGCAACATGCTTATTTTGTAGAAGGTCACTCAATAATAACTTCCTCTGCCCTCCAAGCTTATTAAGACTGACTGGCATATATTAATGAAAACACCTGATTCTCCAACCATAAAACCCAGACAAAGACTTTATTTTAATATTAAGGAAGGAGCCCTTAATTAGCAGGGTTTCAAAAATGTCAGCTTCTTCTATTAGCTGTTCTGGTCCATCAAAGCCATAATCCCTACTGTCAAATTTCATCACATGATAGACAGTTTGCTGGCTATATATTTTTTTTTAAACTGATCATACTGACTGAAGCTTTTTATTTTGCCATCACATTTAACAAGTTTGCATTTCGTTGTTACATTGCGGATTTTACTCCTTTCAAAGTCTGCCTGTGTCAGCTAAAAGAAGAAAATATCTGAGGAAACATAAAATATTACATATTGATACACAGACATATAATTAAAGACTTTTGAAGAGAGTTCTTATTCATAATATTGATTCTTTTCTGGGCATGTAAATGTGCTTCCGCGAAAACATGAATAAAAACCATCGTTCACAGATGAATTTCCATTTCAGAAATGTTAAGAGGAAAAAAAGAACAAATGCTTGAAACATTGTGAAGACCTTACGAGATGCACATACTTTAGGATTAACCCGCAATATACATACATGCTACATGAAATTTGTTCAAGTAGATATTACTTTCATTGTCCTTCAAGTGAGAGAGATTGTGTCAAATTTTACCAAAATAAGCATATCAGTTTTAAAAGTATTTATATTCTAGCTTCATTTGGCATTTTGTTGTTTATTAATCATTCACATCCTCGGAAAACCCGATAAATTACTTTTGCTTAAGAGAAGCAATTAAAGGTCACTACCCTGTGACAAAATTCTAAACCTTCTCATCTAAACTCTTTCAAACACTGAGGATTTGATAAAGCTCTATTCTTAACATCAGCACACAGATA
The DNA here is from genome assembly GCA_033459285.1 of Clamator glandarius. Lineage (NCBI taxonomy): Eukaryota > Metazoa > Chordata > Aves > Cuculiformes > Cuculidae > Clamator > Clamator glandarius. Next base: position 4,523,168 of record JAUNZM010000068.1, read on the forward strand.
TTTAGCTCACTTATGTAGGTTTTCTCCTATTTAACAAGAAAAATAAATATTTTATAGCATTTGTAGGGTAGGATGACAATGTAGAAAGGCAAAGTAAACTTGCATGCTCTTTTCTAGATTTTAAAACTTTAGATTTATTTTTTAATGCTTTAAGCAACACTGCACATATTATAAATGATACAATAAAATGAAGGAGTCTTGGGGTTAAAGGTGTGACTGAATCCAGGTGAGAAAAATGAATCCCCAGTGTTCTGGAAAAAGAGAGAATTGCTGGAGCAGAAAAGTATGGGTAGCATTTGTATTTTAAAGTAGTCAAGAAGCAGTCTGAAAGAGAAGAGCAAGATATACTAGAGCTAGCAATGAGATATAAAGGATTCTGCCAAGAACTGGAGGCAGCATGAGACGAACCAGAAAGACAAAAGCAGAATAGGAGATGGAGGCAATCCAAGAGATTACTGTGAGAATCTAAAGGAAGTGAAGCAGACTTGTAAGAAAAATATAAATGTTGGTATCCTTACAGGTTGGTAAGAAAAGAATCCAACTGTCACATGGGTTTACAAAAGGCAGGTCTTGCCAAACTAACCTGATCGCCTTCTATGACCCAGTGACTCAGCTGCTGGATGAGGGAAAGGCTGTGGATGTATCTTCCTGGACCTCAGTAAAGCCTTTGACAGTTTCTCACAACATTCTGCTTTGGAAACTGTCGGCCTCTGGCCTGGACAGGCGCACACTCTCCTGGGTGGAAAACTGGCTGGACGGCCGGGCCCAGAGAGTGGTGGGAAATGGTGTTAAATCCAGCTGGAGGCCAGTGACAAGTGGGGTTCCCCAGGGCTCAGTGCTGGGTCCAGCCCTGTTCAATGTCTTTATCAATGACCTGGATGAAGGCATCGAGTGCTCCCTTAGCAAGTTTGAGGACAACACTAAGGTAGATGGAAGTGTGGATCTGCTGGAGGGTCGGGAGGCTCTGCAAAGGGATCTGAACAGGCTGGACCACTGGGCAGAGTCCAATGGCATGAGGGTTAACAAGGCCAAATGCCGGGTCCTGCACTTGGGGCACAACAACCCTGTGCAGTGCTACAGACTGGGAGAAGTCTGGCTAGAAAGCTGCCTGGAGGAGAGGGACCTGGGAGTGTTGGTTGACAGTGACTGAACATGAGCCAGCAGTGCGCCCAGGTGGCCAAGAAGGCCAGTGGCATCTTGGCTTGTATCAGAAATGGCGTGACCAGCAGGTCCAGGGAGGTTATTCTCCCTCTGTACTCAGCACTGGTGAGACCGCACCTCGAGTCCTGTGTTCAGTTCTGGGCCCCTCACCACAAGAAGGATGTTGAGGCTCTGGAGCGAGTCCAGAGAAGAGCAATGAAGCTGGTGAAGGGGCTGGAGAACACGCCTTATGAGGAGCTGCTGAGAGAGCTGGGGTTGTTTAGCCTGGAGAAGAGGAGGCTGAGAGGAGACCTCATTGCTCTCTACAACTACCTGAAAGGAGGTTGTAGAGAGGAGAGAGCTGGCCTCTTCTCCCAAGTGACAGGAGACAGGATGAGAGGGAATGGCCACAAGCTCCACCAGGGGAGATTTAGGCTGGACATTAGGAAAAAAATTTTCACAGAAAGGGTCATTGGGCACTGGCAGAGGCTGCTCAGGGAGGTGGTTGATTCACCTTCCCTGGAGGTGTTTAAGGCATGGGTGGACGAGGTGCTGAGGGGCATGGTTTAGTGTTTGATAGGAATGGTTGAACTCGATGATTCGGTGGGTCTCTTCCAACCTGGTTATTCTATGATTCTATGATTTTGCTCTGGAATAAGTGAGACTGAGATTGCATCAGAAGGGCAAGATTAAAGCAATGAAGCCCATAGAAGACTAAATGATTGAGAAATGGTTGTAGATGAAAGGATACATTTTGGATGGTTTCTGATCTAAAATGCAATTGGATTTAGGGAGTGACTAGTATACCAGGTATAATGGAAGGCATGGAGATGAAACCACAATAGTGAATCTGAATTATGGGATGAGAGTGACTTTTAAGTTGTGAGAGAGAAACAAGAGTGGATAAAAAGTACTTTATACATGTACTTTTGTAGTATCCAGCACTACTGAAAAGCAGACAGGAGAGAGAAGGTTTTGCAGCCTCAGAGACACATACTGACTGCAGAGTCCCCAGTTCTAAAGACAAAAGACACTTTTAGAGCTTAGTGGTATTTTTTGTACCTGAAATTACTTAAATGCCTGCATGTTACATCACTTAATACCTCTTAGGAAACAGTAGCCCAGAAGTTCACTTCTTCTTAGACTGAGATATGGCCAAGAAATGCAGAAGGTGATTGAAATACAACAAGGCTCAGTAAGAAGGGAAAGAAGCAGGAAGAAAAAATCTGAGACATAATTATAGAGGCTTATGGAAATCTCTGGAAGAGACAAGAGAGAACTGGTGAAAATGGAGCTGAACTCAGGAAATATCAGCAGAAGAGAGGGAAATTAAAAGCTAATAAAGGAGATACAGAAGGAGCAATCAGGGATATGACCACTAAGAAAAGATAACTGTAGAAAACAAGGAAGGAAGTGGAGCTTCTGGGAGAGAATGATAAATATAATGCAGACAATAAGTCCAATATAAAAAGAACAGCAAATGACAGAAGTGTCTGTTAATCGACTCACTACCTATACCTTGGCTATGCAACTCAATCGCTATTTACTGAAAATAAATATCCTTCCTAACTCAGAAAAATAATTCCAGTTCTTCACACCGCGGAATTTTTCCCACTGCTAATAACTGCATAAAGCCACACGTGTTAACCTGACATCCGTCTACCTTTGCTTTTTGGTGGTTAAAAAATTCAAATACAAACTGTAAGCACCTGAACTAATTAACAAAACATTATAAACAGTTGTATTTATTTATTTTACATGCTTAATTGTACTTTGGTGCTTCTTAAGTGCTTATGTCTATTGCAAGTGACAGGTATGTTTCTTAGCTGACTTTGCATCTAGCCACTCCATAGTTTTAATGGCTTTAAGTGACTGTGAACATTTACTCATATGATTTTTTTTCTCATTTAATTAATTTAGAAATGAAACCCAACATTTAGAACAGTAGTTCCTTGTCTTTTTGATAATGCAGCTAAAGGAGTGGAGCAACTGTGAACTGCAACAAGATAATAAGGCCAACACATGAAGTTCCATTCTCCTTCCAGCATTACTCACAATACCTAATAAGTAAAAAATAATAAGCTGTGTAGAAAAGAAAGCTTAATTTTGAAAACTAAGGTTATCCACTAATTACATCCAACTAACGTTGTTTGCATGATTAAAGCACTCATGACCCAGTCACTGTTGGGACTCCAGCGTATAGGAAAATGCATAAAACATGGTCACCTCCCATAGCTAATGCATTCCAGTATCTGTCTTGCACAACAAATCACAGTGAGAAGCTTTTCGTTACTTCTTTGAACAGTCTTGCTCTTCTGCCAGCAAACGGCCTCTTTTGGGGTTCACCACCTATCTTGTAGTACTCCCACACTGGACATGGGGTTGATTCTATTGGTGTAATAAAGGAACATAGGAGAAAGAGAAGAAGAAGGAAAAAAGAGCAAGAGAGGCTTTTCTGATTGGCAGGTATCAGACATGTTTATGGCTATGGCTATGATCTGAGAATGTCCAAGACTTGGTATGTCTTGCTAGCCATCGCTGTGAAGTTATATAACAATCATATAAAAGGGGAAGACTCAGAGTACCCAACATCCCAATTATTAAGAAATTCTCCAACAGTTCCCTCTAAGGTTGCCCTGGCTGAGAAATAGCGTCAGGCCTTGGCAGTACATTTAAGTTCATGAATAATGAAGCATGTGTTATGGAAAAAATAACACAGATGATAAACATTTTCTTGACCTTATATGGTTTCAATTCGATTCCTAGTACCAGGCAAGAAACACTAACCTGGCTTACAATGTCTCATAGGAGTGCTAATGGAATATTGAAGTTCAGGTAAGAGATGATTAACGACAGCCTTCGTGCTGCCTGTTCCCTCCACTTGGCTACTGGCCGGTGTCAAACCACCACAACTGCCAAAATTAATTTCTCCTTTCTATTAACAGACTAGAATTTTAGCCAAGGTCAAGGGACTGGAAGTCTGGGCTCATAACTGGCTGAATATGAATTGCTGTGTTCAATTGGCACATCTTAGATAAATCTACAATGACTCATAATCCCTTCATGTTAAGTGGCTACACTACTATTTTCTTACCCCATATGTGTACTCTGAGGATTAATTGAGTAAAGGTAGGAACATAAGGACATGAGAAATGGCCTACTAAGTCAAACCAGTAACTCACCTAGCCCATTGTTTGCTCTCCAGCAGTGGCACTAGGAGCTGCTAGTATGCAAAGTATGTGACAGTGACTGTTTCAGTGCTGGTTTCCCAATATTCTTGTCTGTTGCAGTGGGCACATTACAGAGTTCATCCCTACCTACTCCCTTTAGCATCTGTTTATGAGTCTGTTGTCTAGGAACCTCTCTAATCTATTTTTGCACAAGTGGTCACCCATCCTTCTCAGAGTAATACATTGTTTCACCAGCTTTTATTTGATCTCATAGATTCAATGAATGCTTCCAAATTCCAGTACTGCAGAATTTTGTGAATAAATGGCCTGCCTCAAACCACTACAGTTTTAATATTATAAATTTTGATCATAATGCCCCTTTAGTCTTTCCAAATAGAAAAGTCACAGCCTTTCTCTTGCTTCCTTGTAATGCAGCTGTTAGATTACATTGATCATCGTAGTTGTCCTTCTCTCTACTGTAACTCCGCAGTAGTCCTGCTTGGATTCAGGGAGTAGAACTGCTCATAGTAGTCAAGACATGAGAATATGAAGATTTTATGAAACGGCAGAATGATGCCTTTTATCTTGGCCTTAATATCCTTTCATATGGTGCTCAATATTTTGGCTGCTTCTGTACATAGGGTTGACAGTTTCAGAGCACTGTCCATTGTGACTCTGAGATCTTTTTCCTGAGCTGTAACTACTGCTCTAGATGAACATGTTACAGTACTCTCTGCACGGTCAGTGTCCACAGAGCCATCCATAGAGCTGTCACTGTTTCAAATGGCAGAAACAAGATCAGAATGGAATTACAAATAGTCTGTCCTACTTTGGGCATGAGAATGTCTTAAATCTCAGATTTCTAGTAGCCATGCTTTTAATGTCTGTTTGGAAAACGGTATGGTGTTGTCTTGCTGCCAGAATACAGATGATGTATCACCACTTACTAACATGGAAACTTGAATGTTTGATGGGCACTTCCTAAGGCTATATTCAGCATGTTAGCATTTTATTGTAAGTTGTTGTAAGTCATATTTGGTGTATAATAGATGTGTTTTATATCAGATGCAGCCAGAATGGTGTATTTATGGACCAGTGGTCACTGGATACTGCAAAGGACAGTGATGCCTAGCTGAGGAACAGAAGGGAGGGAAAGGTAAAGGAACAGAAGAATACCATAAGGATTCAGGCAAATAAATATATCTGTTTTTTTCAGTTACTACAAATTAGGATGAGAAATTCTACTTTCCCCTCTTTAGAGCAATATACTTTTGATGGTTGGAATGGTCAGTTTGTCATTGACAGGCAAATAAATTCAAAACTCTTCAGCTGGAAAAGAGTAGCATAACCAGTGACTGTAAAGTCTGCCTGCTAGCAAGATAAGCTATTATATTGGTACACAGTGTGCACAATTAATACTAACTTTTTAGGACAAAACTGTGCTGCAAATAAAACTGTGGCCTTTCCTCGCCAAAAAAGGACTGTAATATCAAACCATCAGGACTTGCATCTTGGGAAAGAATGGAAAATGAATGTGACAGAGATAAAAGGAAAAATATACTGCTTTAAAGAAATGGTAAATCACTGGATTTAAGAGATAGGGAATTAGGTTCAATGGCAGTTCAGTATGACATTTTGTTTCTTGTCATTTCTATTACTGTAGGAAAGAACTAAAGGATGCTAAATGAGATCTAAATGTAAATATCAAATTAGCCTTTTGCAGTCTAAAAATTGCCCATAAACTATATTTCCTATGCATGCAGTTTCTACTCAGCTTAATACAATTCTTACATTTCAGACTTCATAGGATTAGGTATACAGATTGTATTGACTGCAGCACATGGTATGTAGCTCAAAATATTAAATAAATTGCTAAAGATATACAAATCTTCAATTTCCTTTTTCAAAGTTAGGTTATATTTTTATACTTCTCTGCAAAACATTCTTCACTATATTGTAAAACTCTCCTTTAAGTATTTTTATGCATTGAACTTACAAGAACTGATTTTTCAAAAGAAAGCAGAAGCTGGATGACAGAAGCCATACAACACATGTGTAGACCAATCTATGATTTAATTCTCTTTCCTACACAGAATGCTCTATTAATGGATTTTTTTGAGTATTTGGAAGCATACTAACAGACATACACAGAGTCTGCTTTGGAGATGAGTTTGTGCATGAAAGAATCTTCATCTGCGTTGTTATCAATTAAATTGCCATCAGTACTGCAGGCATTGCTGGCAGGGTTCCAGGCTCCAAAGAGGAGCCTGGATTGACTCACAGTCCCAGAAATAAAGGTCAAACTGACTCTCACCTTTGCAGTACTGATAGAAGCCCCATATAAATCACTCGATATATAAATATTTATTTATCAACAGTTGGCTAGTCAACAGCATGGTGTGGTCTGCACATATTTCATAAAGCAGATGGTTTACATTTTCTGAACTCAAGGCAAAAGTCAACACTGCATGATGCTCACTATTTAACAGGATTTTTTGACTACCGATACACAATAACTGCCAGTTTCCACAAAACAAACGGGTCAGCTCCTAACTATTTGAGGGTCTGCTCTTACATTCTTATACTCATCTAAATCAAAAACGAACTTCTGAAATTAACTGCATAACAGCTCACCATGTTGACATATTGTGATCTATCCCAAATTCAAGAGTACTTTGTTAGCATTACATTATCTATGCCAGCGCCACAGAACTATTACAGTTTCACTTTTTCTTTGTGTCTATAGTGGATCCCCATCATCCTGATAAGTGGGCAGCCATTTCATTTTTTTCTGTATAGATAGAGCTGTGAAGAAGAATTAGATTTCAACACTTATGTAAAGGAGATTAATTGATTGATTAGATTATTAATTAAAGTTTCCATTAAATGATCTTTTTTAAAAGCACAGGACTGTGGGTCCCCAGGGTTTTTTCTAACCCTTGAAATCATAAACAACGGAATGCATAACTAAACATTGTATCTTATCTTGTGAAGAATAATTAAACCACTGAATTCATTGGTAGGAAGGAAAACATGTTCCCTTCCAAAATATTCTTTTTTTTCCCCCTACAAATCTTAGAAAAAGGAGAGATATTTCATTTCCCACCACTGCAGTAGAGGAACATTCACCAAAGCTAAGCCGGTTTAAACATGTAGGTATACATGCGTATGCCCATTTGTGTGCATGCATGGATCTCTGTTTGGGGTTTATATGCTATTAATTTTTCAGAAAAAAACAGGAAGTGAAAACATGACTTAGGTTGTTTTAGATTTGAACTGATGTGGTCTCCCTAGAACTTCCGGCCACAGAATTTTTCAGAGATCTGGGGAAAAATAAAACCAGCAAGTGGCCTTTTAGGTAACCCATAATTAAAAGCAATTTTGAGCTGTCTTTTCAGGGAAGTTACCCAGGGGAAGTATTTGCTACCTGTCTGACCTTCACGATTGTGAGTCCTTGGCAGTGTCAGCGACCCTCTGAACTGAATTCAAAACTAATCTCTAACAGGAAAAAAGAAACAGAATTCATGCAAATCATATTAATTCCAACATTTCCCCAGTGAGCTGGGTATAAACTACAGCCTAATTAAATATTTTTTAACGATGTGAGTAATTTTTGCCAAGGGGCGGATTCAGGGGAAAATATAATATGAGATCACAAAAGCTGTTCCCAGCGTTGATTCTGTAAATTAATGACTATCTGCCTTATGATAAAAACATGCTGCCAAGAATGAAAATGAAGTCAGCAAAGCTTGCTCTACTTGTCTAACAACCAAATATACAGAATGCAAAACTTTAAAGGATATGGAAAGTTTCCATTGTCTGCATGATGTATTCCTGATAAAAGTGCATGACACTGACAGCATAAAGCAGCTCTATATTATACAAGATTATCAACTCTTACTAGCTATCACTAGTTTAATGTTAGCTAGTGTTACAAGCTTCAGTGAGACAGTGCCAAGCACCAACATCAAGATCCTAAGAGGCATTTATTTATGTGTGGGTAGGATAATGTGCTGTGACCATTTAATAAACTGTCTCTCTTTAAGACACACTGAACGTTGCATAATTTCTCAGAGTTGCTCACAGCTATCTATCCATCTTCCCCAAGTATTTAAAAATACCTTATTACTGTAGTATCTTGCACCAATCTTAACTGCTTGTCAGAAGGAAAATCTCATTAAACCAATGTTATTAGTGCTTTCAAATAATAAATGCACAAACATTAAAACTATGATCAAGAAAACCTGTATAGAGAGATTGGAATTATTGATGCATCAGTTTGGCCAGCTTTTATCATTATTTGGAAATTAAACAGTAAGCCTTGTGTGACTAAGAGGCTGTTTTATAAAGTATAGTATTAGATCAGATATTGAAGGTATTCAAATGCAAAATCCTCTGTTTAACCAACAGAAGATTCCTTGCCCTTTGTTCTTCTCATGCTAACCTATCTTGTAAAAAGACAGACAGTTAACACCAAGGAGTTACAAAGCCTTGCCAGATGACAGAAGACTAGGACTCTGGCAGCAACCTGGTTAAGAGGCCAGCCCATTGTAAGGACTTTGCAGCCCTGTTTATTGAAATTCCTGGCAGTGCTGGCCACTGGAACTGAATTTACAGCTTTTCAATTAGAAGGTCATTCTGTGCTAACTAGTACGCCATTGCCTCATTATAATCATAAAATTAGTGAGAAAAGACTATCATGAATAACACGAAGGAGTCAATCTGATAGGTGAAGAGGTGCTATTTTCTTGTTTCTTCAGAGATGGGAATAAAACTTGCTGTTTAGAAACAAATATTTTGCTGATAGTGCACAAATCTCTCAGGAAAGAAACATTTTACAATCTTTTTCTACTTCAGAATAAATAAATAGGTCATTTTCTGTAAATTAACCTTGTAAGATGAAAGGACAGCTTACAACTGCTGAACAGCATAACTTAGACCATAGCTTTATATGATGCAAAATGTATGTGTGACATTTTAAGTTTCAAGCCTCTGCAAGAGGACTTTTATATTTTTTTAATTTGAGGCTAGTCACATTGCCTCTTTCGGCAATGTGAAATAAAAACAACTCAGAGAATCAGTTAATATAACACATATCTTAGTATACTAGCTAATTTGCTGTTTGAAAACAGAGAATGTCATTGAAACGTCAGTGTGCCTGTGAACACACTGTAGATTATGAGTCACTGCTACACAGAAATATAAAGTACACAAAGGACAAGGACTGTTGTAATTCCCCTCAAAACACCAGGGGAAACTACTCAATCTATCATATAAAAGCCACAGTATGTAGAGTCTTCTAAGCAGCCATGAAGCTCCACAGAAGGCACAGAGAAAAAAATGCAAAAATGTACACTTCAGTTTACAAAAATGTTCAAACCCCATAATTAAAACATCTGCTATTTAATGAAAACTTGAAAATTGCCTTAGTTTCAGCCTGAAAAGCACAGATTATCTTTAAGAGAAAACTATTAGTTTTTGCTCAAATCTAGTAATAGGTTGTAAGCCACTAAAATAAGAAAAGCAAGGTAGAGAATCTGACATAATTGTCATGGGAACAATTAGAGATTATAGAGACAATTTTATGTCCACCCTTCTCTGTGGTTACCTGCTCTACATTCAGGCCACATTCCACTATCCAAGAACTTTGCCCTTTTCTAGATGAACTCGCCCTGTACTCTGCAGCCACTGATGAACTGATGCATCCAGCTAGTGGCAGTCCTAGCTTGCTGTTTTGGCTGACCTGTTTGAGTAGTTTGCAGAGAAGGTCTGTCACCCAAATTGAGAGGTTGAGGTCCTTTGCTAACATAGTCCAACTGAACATGTTTCTTGTTATGCTCTTACTGGTTTTATTTGGCAAAAATGGTGACATTCATTAAGGGATTTTGTTGTTCATGTGAATTAGTCAGAAATTTATCCCTGGCTTTTCCCAGATCACAAAAGAAAGTTAGAGTGCAACATGAAATTCAAGCTTCCAAGGAGCACCAAAATCTCCTTTTCTGGAGAAACCAACTGCAGAAGGTAAAAAAAAAAGTCTAATAATTTATTTCCTGTATATAGTCAGGATCTTACGAAGACCTTCAGACTACAATAGACAACACATTATATGAGAGCCGATGATGTAACATACAGGAGGAAAGGAAAAAAATCTTGCGGTGTATATTTGCAGTTTTTATATTACCCTGCTATAGCTGAGAGATTCTGTGATAAAAGCATTCCAATATTTATAACTCTGTGCATCACAGATTCTACAATATATTATTAAATAGAAAGGAATTTGATAAAAGCAATAAAACCACTCAAAAGACTAGTGTAAGACTAGTGTAAGTTAGGCGTCTACACACCTTTGAGAATTCCCCAGATGATTTAAAACCCCTGTGTAACTAAAGATACATGCCAGATAATTTCAGTTGTACAGTTCAGTTTGGGGAAGGGAAAATACAGAAGTATAATTCCAAAAAGGCAAAATAAATCAGGTCTAAGTCCTTTGGGAATACTTACTCTGGAAAAAAGTTTGGCCAAATAGTAGGTAACAGGAAATAATGCATGAAGAGTAAGGAAAGAGAGTAAAATTGGGTACAGAGACCAGGAAAACTGAATTGTGCTTAAAGTCCTGTTTCTTGATTATCATAAAACCTAGGAATTCAGAGAAGAAAATCAACTTTTTGCATCTTTATTGGATGCCAATTATTATTTACAAAAGCATCCATATTTGTGTGAACTACTAACCTTCGCAGGATTACAACCTTGCATAATTTAACTGCAAGACTTGCAGTAGCTTTGTTTTTTCCTTAAAGTCCTAGACTCTAGAATCACACAAATACTACAAAAATTCAGCGTTCTTCTAAAGATGAAGAAAGTTTCTAGGCTGTGTTGAAAAACAAAACTAAAATTTCAAAAGCCAGAAAGTGGAAAAATAGTTTTACCTCTCTGATTCTTAAGAGAACCCTAGCTCACTATCTTTCAATGTTTCAAGTTATTGACCTCTCTTTGGCAACAGCTGTTTTGTTTAGATCTTAAAGGTCATGATCCACTCCTCACTGATACAAGCAGATGCCATTTTTTTATTTACTTAGATCATGAATCACATCATTAGACCACACTACAATGAGGGTGATGATGAAGAGTATATAGATTGCATAATTTTTACTGAAATTTTGTTCCACAACAAAGGCTTGAAGATAGCTTATGCTGTGTGGTTATAACTACTACTCAACATTTGCTAGATGTTCAGTGTGGAAGGCTGATTATCTCTTTGCAGTGTCTGAAGCCCTCCACTTTCAGTTTGTTTATGAATTGGGATTTTGAGACATTACTAGCAGACTTCTAGATGCACCAGAGTGTAATGCTGCAGCATCTAGTGAGCATAAAAAGCCTTTTTAAAGATTCAGAGCTGAACTGTGAAGTATTATGTTGAGGCTGTAGACTTCACTCTTGATTTTAGACACCAAATTCTTTTCCCTTATCCATTGCTTATTAGGCAGAGTTTGGCTTCCAGATGGGTAGGTAAAACCTACAGCAGC